>JAZDVW010000665.1:4925000-4932500 GCA_037367395.1 Lithobates pipiens
AACCAACCAACTACCTCTTTCCCAAACAGAGATCTCCAATAGAACATCATTGACCTCAGCATATCATTTCTCAACATAATTGTTCAACTTAGTTCTCCAGTCTTCTGAAATGAAACCATTACCCATAGTATCAAAAAACCACCATCCTTCTAACTACCGGAATAAATCCTAGTTCTCCACTAATGCTCCCCAAAGGGAAAATATTTCGCTCCCCTTCCCCCTTAGGGGAAGAAAAGTTCCCAGCTACTCAAATAGCTCCTACAAACAGGTACGTTCCCCAGCCACCCTAGGTGTTGCTCTACTAGGTTACCTCCCCAAAGAACAAAGCTTTGTCCACCATACCACGGGAGGATATCTAAACAAGGTTCTTTGAGATGTTGCTCTATCAGATTTCCTTCTCTGAAGACCACACAAAGCTCCATACCTATACCCTGCCAACTAAAGAAGTTTTTTTGGCATTACCAGTTCACTACCACTGAGGGGTTGGACCTACCCTAAGGTGGGCCTCCAAACCTGAAACAGAAAGTGCCTTTACTGGCAGGATATCCAGATAAGGAGCTTTGAGGAATGCTCTAGCATATTTCCTTCTTTGAAGACCACACAAAGACATACCTCCCAACAGTCCCTGATTTTGAGGGAATGTCCCTCATTTGGAGCAATGTCCCTCTGTCCCTCTTTTCCCCTCATGTGTCCCATTGCTAAACCTTTAATCCAATATCTAAATTGCTGCTTTTGTAAATTCTAAAAGCCAATATTAAAAAAATAGTAGTGGTAAACAAAGCACTTGTGGGTTTAACCAAACTTTTTTGTACAATTCTCCTTTAAGGGGAGTGTGCCGGGGGCGTGTCCTATGCCTACATACATTTACTAGCAGGTGTCCCTCATTCCCATTTCTGAAAGTTAGGAGGTATGCAAAGATCCTTCCGCCATACTTATACTCTGTCAACTAAAGAGGTTTGAGTGGCATTACTAGTTCACTGCAACTGAGAGGTGGTACCTACCTTAAAGTGGTAGTATGGTCGATTTTTTAACTTTTACCTACAGGAAAGCCTATAATAAGGCTTACCTGTAGGTAAAAATAATATCTCCTAAACCTGTACGGTTTAGGAGATATTCCCCTCGGTATGCGCCGCTGACTGCAGCGGCGCATGCGCACAAGGGGGTTCTCTCCGTGAAAATCCGGCAGCGCTCGTGCGGCCGGACTGAAATCTCCCGCGCGCATGCGCGGGAGTGACGATATCGCGGCTCCGGCCACTCACAGCGCCGGAGCCGCGATACCCGGAAGAGACGCCGAGGGAGCATGTCGGCTCCCTCGGCGTGGATCGGGCCAGATGTCGGGGCCTCGTTCTAAGGTAAGTATTTCATAATGAGCTAGTATGCGGTGCATACTAGCTCATTATGCATTTTGCTTTGCAGGTTTAAAAAAAATAAAAAATTGCGGGTTTACTACCGCTTTAAGGGGGGCCTACAACCTTGAAACAGGAAGAGGTTTTACTGGCAAGATATCCAGAAGGAACTTTGAGGTGTTGCTCTACCAGAATTCCTTCTCTGAAGACCATACAAAGCTCTTTGCACTATTTTTATACCTTACCAACAAAAGAGGTTTGAGTGTCATTACCAACTCACAGCATCTGAGAGGTGGGACCTACCCTCAGGGGGGGGCTACAACCCCGAAACAGGAAATGCCTTTACTGGCACAAGGAGCTTTCAGGTGTTGTTCTACCAGATTGCCTCCTCTAAAGACCACACAAAGTTACTTCCACCTTACTACAGCAGGATATCCAGAAAAGGAGTTTTGAGGTTTTGTTTTACCATATTTCCACCTCTGAAGTGAAGACCACACAAAGCTCCTTCCACCATACTTAAACCCTTATACCCTGCCAACTAAAGGGGTTTGAGTGGCATTACTGCATTCACAGCAACTGAGGGGTAGGGCCTACCCTAAGGGGACCCTACAAGCCTGAAACAGGAAGTGCCTTTACTGCCAAGATATCCAGATAATGAGCTTTCAGGTGTTGCTCTACCAGATTTCCTCCTCTGACGACCACACAAAGCTCCTTCCACAATGCTTATATCCTGCCAGCTAAAGAGGTTTAAGTGGCATTACCAGTTTACTTCAACTGAGAGGAGGGACCTACCCTAAGGGGGTCCTACAACCCTAAAACAGGAAGAGCCTTTACTGGCAAGATATCCAGAAGGACCTTTTAGATGTTGCTCTACCATAATTCCTTCTTTGAAGAACACACAAAGCTCCTTCCACTATTTTTATACCCTACCAACTAAAGGGGTTTGAGTGACATTACCAGTTCAAAGCAACTGAGAGGTGGGCCCTACCTTAAGGGGCCCCTACAACCCTGAAAAACGAAGCGCCTTTACTGGCACGATATCCAGAAGGAACTTTTAGTTGTTGCTCTACCAGATTTCCTTCCCTGAAGAACACACAAAGCTCCTTCCACTATTTCTATACCCTACCAACTAAAGGGGTTTGAGTGGCATTACCAGTTCACAGCAACTGAGAGGTGGGATCTATCTTAAGGGGGCCCTACAAACCCTACAAGACCACATAATGTTTCTTCCACCATACAATGGCAAGATATCCAGGTAAGGAGCTTTGAAGTGTTCCTCTTCCAGATTTCCTTCTCTGAAGACCACACAAAGCTCCTTCCACCATACCATGGCCGGATATCTAGATAAGGAGCTTTGAGATGTTGCTCTATGAGGTTTCCTCCCCTGAAGACCACACAAAGCTCCTTCCACCATACCATGGAAGGATTTACAGATAAGGAGCTTTTGCATGATGCCAAACATGCTGAAAAGGTTTTGGGTTTACACCTTAATTTCACCTTCCTTACTTACTCTAATGCCCCGAAATAATTAAATTGTGTCGGAATCTCCTCATTTTTATTGAAATCAGGGAAAGTAGGTCTCTGACGTTTCTAGTACGTCCAGAGTTCAGGGGATTCTGTTTTGTGTTGCTGTCTCCTGGCTGTACAGCAACTTTATAATTTTTGCAGGATTCTTGATCACCCCAACCCCCTGCCCCCACTGGCCAACTGCTCCTCCCTGCTTTCCCAGCCTCTCCTGCTCCTAAAAATCACAGCTGTTGTGACGTGCATGACAGCAATAATTCTAGGTTCCCCATTTTCTCTAATTTGATGAGCTGTAAAGGCATTAAAATTGTTGCTAACTGATCATTTTGTGTACCGTCATTTTTCACCATTTCTATGGCACATGCATTTTTAAAGGCTGGACATGTTTGGTATCTATTTACTCGACACCACCTAATTATTTTTTTTAAATTGGGGATTAAATTGTGATTGCGTACGCTATATTTTATTTTAGTGTATTTTTATACTGAAAATATAGATGTGAAAAAACAACAAATATTGCAATTTGGAAAAGAAAATTGCAACTGCCATCTTTATTTAATTTTACATTCAAAAAATATATAACATTTTGAGGTTTTTAGGTAAATTTCTAACCAAAAATTGCTGATTTTAGCATAAATGTGAAAAATAAAAAAAATAGTTTCAGAGGGGAATTGGTTAAAAAAAAATTAAATTTAAAATTTTCCTGATAATGGGAAAATAATTGTTGAAAAAAAAATTGTTTTTTTTAGTGTAGGTATTATGTTTATTTCACACCTTCTATCATGCATCTCCCAGCCTGGCAGACCAGCCACGTAATTACCTGCACGATTATTCATGCGGTGCTATATATACATCTTATAGCAGACCTCCCCAGCTGTTAACCTTGTATACAATTATCATCCTTCTCTCTCGCGCCTCTCTTCTTTCTCTGTAATTAATTATTCAATGTACCTGGTTCACTGCACTAGATTATTGCAGCACGCTCATTAGAAATGAAAGGTCGAATTTCATATAAACTACCAGCTGTTGACAGTTATTTTGACGGTAAAAATAAAGCGTTGCTTGATAGCCGCGATTATGCAAAAGTAATCCTTCAACTAATAGTCAAGTGGACTGGTCGTTGGAGAGTTTTTTTTTATGAGTTATCTTTTTGAATCGATAAATATAAAATAACAGTTAAAAAATATATAAATGTATACATTGTATTTATTAAATGCATGCAGTTTTGACCTGGTATGAGCCTCTTGCAGTCCCTGTATGGCTGGAGTGTGAGTGGAAGATGCAGCACAGGGAGTGAATCATTTCATGTGCTGATAGGAGGAGAGCAGAGTGACAAAGCAAAGAGCTTTGGGGACTTGTTTGAGATAAGGTTGGGGGCTGATCCGGGATGAGGTTGGGGGCTGGTCCAGGATGAGATTGGGGGCTGGTCCGAAATGAGGTTGGGGGCTGGTCTGGGATGAGGTTGGGGCTGGTCTGGGATGAGGTTGGGGGCTGGTCCAGGATGAGGTTGAGGGCTGGTGCGGGATGAGATTGGAGGCTGGTCTGGGAGGAGGTTGGGGGCTGGTCTGGGATGAGGTTGGGGGCTGGTCTGGGATGAGATTGGGGGCTGGTCTGGGATGCGGTTGGGGGCTGGTCCGAGATGAGATTGGGGGCTAGTCTGGGATGAGGTTGGGGGCTGGTCCGAGATGAGTTTGGGGGCTAGTCCAGGATGAGGTTGGGGGCTGGTCCGGGATGACCTGAGCTAAAAGGAAGTGGGTTGAATGAATCCGGATATCAGAGTGAGGATATCTAGTGGTAGAAGAAAAGTACTGCTGGGAAAGTCCCTAGGTTGATGCTGAAATTGCAGCAAAAGCTGGTTTTATTATTTTATCTTTAATGGATTATTAATTTTCATCTTGATATTAAATGCATGCAGTATACATATGTGAAATTGAAATGGTATGAGCCTCTTGCAGTCTCTGTATAGTAGGGTCGGAGTGTGAGTGGAAGATGCAGCACAGGGATAGGAGAGCAGAGTGACAAAGCGAAGAGCTTTGGGGGCTTGTTTGAGATAAGGTTGGGGGCAGGTCCGGGATGAGGTTGGGGGCTGGTCTGAGATGAGATTGGGGGCTGATCTCGGATGAGATTGGGGGCTGGTCCGGGATGAGGTTGGGAGATGGTCCGGGATGAGATTGGGGGCTGGTCTGGGATGTGGTTGGGGTTAGTCTGGGATGGGGTTGGGGGCTAGTCCAGGATGAGGTTGGGGGATGGTCTGGGATGAGGTTGGGGGCTGGTCCGGGATAAGGTTGGGGCTGGTCCGGAATAAGGTTGGGGGCTGGTCCAGGATGAGGTTGGGGGCTAGTCCGGGATGACCTGAGCTAAGAAGTAGTAGGTTGAATGATGCTGGCTATCAGACCAAGGCTATCTAGTGGCAAAAGAAACGCGCTGATGGGAAAAGTCTCTAGGTTGGTGCTGAAAATTGCAGCAAAAGCAGTTTTTTGGGGGAGGGGGGGGGCTAGTCCAGGATGAGGCTGGGGGCTAGTCTGGGATGAGGTTGGGGGCTAGTCTTGGATGAAGTTTGGAGCTAGTCTGGGATGAGGTTGAGGGCTAGTCTTGGATGAGGTTGAGCTAGTCTAGGATGAGGTTGTGGACTAGTCTGGGATGAGGTTGGGGCTAGTCTTCGATTAGGTTGGGCGCTAGTCTTGGATAAAGTTTGGGGCTAGTCTTTGAAGAGATTGAGGGCTAGTCCAGGTTGAGGTTGGGGGCTAGTCCAGGTTGAGGATGGGGACTAGTCTGGGATGAGGTTGTGGGCTAGTCGGGGATGAGGTTGGGGACTAGTCTTGGATGAACTTTGGGGCTAGTCTTGGATGAAGTTTGGGGCTAGTCTGGAATGAGGTTGGGGCTAGTCTTGGATGAAGTTTGGGGCTAGTCTTGGATGAGGTTGTGCTAGTCGGGGATGAGGTTGGGGGCTAGTCCGGGATGAGGCTGGGGGCTAGTCTGGGATGAGATTGGGGGCTAGTCTTGGATGAAGTTTGGGGCTAGTCTGGGATGAGGTTGAGGGCTAGTCTTGGATGAGGTTGGGGGCTAGTCTTGGATGAGGTTGGGGGCTAGTCTGGGATTAGGTTGAGGGCTAGTCTTGGATGAAGTTTGGGGCTAGTCTGGGATGAAGTGGAGGGCTAGTCTTGGATGAGGTTGGGGGCTAGTCTTGGATGAGGTTGGGGCTAGTCTGGGATTAGGTTGAGGGCTAGTCTTGGATGAAGTTTGGGGCTAGTCTGGGATGAAGTGGAGGGCTAGTCTTGGATGAGGTTGGGCTAGTATGGGATGAGGTTGTGGGCTAGTCTGGGATGAGGTTGAGGGCTAGTCCAGGATGAGGTTGGGGCTTGTCTTCGATGAGGTTGGGGGCTAGTTTTGGGTGAAGTTTGGGGCTAGTCTGGGATAAGGTTGGGGGCTAGTCCAAAATGAGGTTGGGGCTAGGCCAGGATGAGGTTGTGGACTAGTCCAGGATGAGGTTGGGGACTAGTCCGGGGTGAGGTTGGGGACTAGTCCGGGGTGAGGTTGGGGGCTAGTCTTGGATGAGGTTTGGGGCTAGTCTTGGATGAGGTTTGGGGCTAGTCTTGGATGAAGTTTGGGGCTAGTCTGGGATGAGGTTGAGGGCTAGTCTTGGATGAGGTTGGGCTAGTCTGAGGTGAGGTTGGGGGCTAGTACAGGATGAGGTTGTGGGCTAGTCTGGGATGAGGTTGGGGACTGGTCCAAGATGAGGTTGTGGGCTAGTCCGGGATAAGATTGGGGACTGGTCCGAGATGAGGTTTGGGGCTAGTCTGGGATGAGATTGGGGCTAGGCCGGGATGAGGCTGGGGGCTAGTCTGGGATGAGGTTGGAGCTAGTCTTGGATGAAGTTTGGGGCTAGTCTGGGATGAGGTTGGGCTAGTCCAGGATGAGGTTGTGAGCTAGTCCGGCATGAGGTTGGGGCTGGATGAACTTTGGGGCTAGTCTTGGATGAAGTTTGGGGCTAGTCCGTGATAAGGTTGAGGGCTAGTCTTGGATGAGGTTGGGCTCGTCTGTGATGAGGTTGTGGGCTAGTCCAGGATGAGGTTGGGGCTAGTCTTGGATGAGGTTGGGGCTAGTCTTGGATGAAGTTTGGGGCTAGTCTGGGATGAGCTTGGGGCTAGTCTTGGATGAAGTTTGGGGCTAGTCTTGAATGAAGTTTGGGGCTTGTCTGGGAAGAGGTTGAGGGCTAGTCTTGGATGAGGTTGGGCTAGTCTAGGATGAGGTTGTGGGCTAGTCCAGGATGAGGTTGGGGCTAGCCTTGGATGAAGTTTGGGGCTAGTCTTGGATGAAGTTTGGGGCTAGTCCATGATGAGGTTGAGGGCTAGTCTTGGATGAGGTTGGGCTCATCTGTGATGAGGTTGTGGGCTAGTCTTGGATGAAGTTTGGGGCTAGTCCGGGATGAGATTGGGGCTAGTTTTCAATGAAGTTTGGGGCTAGTCTTGGATGAAGTTTGGGGCTTGTCTGGGAAGAGGTTGAGGGCTAGTCTTGAATGAGGTTGGGCTAGTCTAGGATGAGGTTGTGGGCTAGTCCAGAATGAGGTTGGGGCTAGTATTGGATAAAGTTGGGGGCTAGCCTTAGATGAAGTTTGGGGCTAGTCCGGGAT